>CP116453.1:63574328-63577356 GCA_028216015.1 Quercus dentata
GGTTTAGGGTTTAGGGTTTAGGGTTTAGGGTTTAGGGTTTAGGGTTTAGGGTTTAGGGTTTAGGGTTTAGGGTTTAGGGTTTAGGGTTTAGGGTTTAGGGTTTAGGGTTTAGGGTTTAGGGTTTAGGGTTTAGGGTTTAGGGTTTAGGGTTTAGGGTTTAGGGTTTAGGGTTTAGGGTTTAGGGTTTAGGGTTTAGGGTTTAGGGTTTAGGGTTTAGGGTTTAGGGTTTAGGGTTTAGGGTTTAGGGTTTAGGGTTTAGGGTTTAGGGTTTAGGGTTTAGGGTTTAGGGTTTAGGGTTTAGGGTTTAGGGTTTAGGGTTTAGGGTTTAGGGTTTAGGGTTTAGGGTTTAGGGTTTAGGGTTTAGGGTTTAGGGTTTAGGGTTTAGGGTTTAGGGTTTAGGGTTTAGGGTTTAGGGTTTAGGGTTTAGGGTTTAGGGTTTAGGGTTTAGGGTTTAGGGTTTAGGGTTTAGGGTTTAGGGTTTAGGGTTTAGGGTTTAGGGTTTAGGGTTTAGGGTTTAGGGTTTAGGGTTTAGGGTTTAGGGTTTAGGGTTTAGGGTTTAGGGTTTAGGGTTTAGGGTTTAGGGTTTAGGGTTTAGGGTTTAGGGTTTAGGGTTTAGGGTTTAGGGTTTAGGGTTTAGGGTTTAGGGTTTAGGGTTTAGGGTTTAGGGTTTAGGGTTTAGGGTTTAGGGTTTAGGGTTTAGGGTTTAGGGTTTAGGGTTTAGGGTTTAGGGTTTAGGGTTTAGGGTTTAGGGTTTAGGGTTTAGGGTTTAGGGTTTAGGGTTTAGGGTTTAGGGTTTAGGGTTTAGGGTTTAGGGTTTAGGGTTTAGGGTTTAGGGTTTAGGGTTTAGGGTTTAGGGTTTAGGGTTTAGGGTTTAGGGTTTAGGGTTTAGGGTTTAGGGTTTAGGGTTTAGGGTTTAGGGTTTAGGGTTTAGGGTTTAGGGTTTAGGGTTTAGGGTTTAGGGTTTAGGGTTTAGGGTTTAGGGTTTAGGGTTTAGGGTTTAGGGTTTAGGGTTTAGGGTTTAGGGTTTAGGGTTTAGGGTTTAGGGTTTAGGGTTTAGGGTTTAGGGTTTAGGGTTTAGGGTTTAGGGTTTAGGGTTTAGGGTTTAGGGTTTAGGGTTTAGGGTTTAGGGTTTAGGGTTTAGGGTTTAGGGTTTAGGGTTTAGGGTTTAGGGTTTAGGGTTTAGGGTTTAGGGTTTAGGGTTTAGGGTTTAGGGTTTAGGGTTTAGGGTTTAGGGTTTAGGGTTTAGGGTTTAGGGTTTAGGGTTTAGGGTTTAGGGTTTAGGGTTTAGGGTTTAGGGTTTAGGGTTTAGGGTTTAGGGTTTAGGGTTTAGGGTTTAGGGTTTAGGGTTTAGGGTTTAGGGTTTAGGGTTTAGGGTTTAGGGTTTAGGGTTTAGGGTTTAGGGTTTAGGGTTTAGGGTTTAGGGTTTAGGGTTTAGGGTTTAGGGTTTAGGGTTTAGGGTTTAGGGTTTAGGGTTTAGGGTTTAGGGTTTAGGGTTTAGGGTTTAGGGTTTAGGGTTTAGGGTTTAGGGTTTAGGGTTTAGGGTTTAGGGTTTAGGGTTTAGGGTTTAGGGTTTAGGGTTTAGGGTTTAGGGTTTAGGGTTTAGGGTTTAGGGTTTAGGGTTTAGGGTTTAGGGTTTAGGGTTTAGGGTTTAGGGTTTAGGGTTTAGGGTTTAGGGTTTAGGGTTTAGGGTTTAGGGTTTAGGGTTTAGGGTTTAGGGTTTAGGGTTTAGGGTTTAGGGTTTAGGGTTTAGGGTTTAGGGTTTAGGGTTTAGGGTTTAGGGTTTAGGGTTTAGGGTTTAGGGTTTAGGGTTTAGGGTTTAGGGTTTAGGGTTTAGGGTTTAGGGTTTAGGGTTTAGGGTTTAGGGTTTAGGGTTTAGGGTTTAGGGTTTAGGGTTTAGGGTTTAGGGTTTAGGGTTTAGGGTTTAGGGTTTAGGGTTTAGGGTTTAGGGTTTAGGGTTTAGGGTTTAGGGTTTAGGGTTTAGGGTTTAGGGTTTAGGGTTTAGGGTTTAGGGTTTAGGGTTTAGGGTTTAGGGTTTAGGGTTTAGGGTTTAGGGTTTAGGGTTTAGGGTTTAGGGTTTAGGGTTTAGGGTTTAGGGTTTAGGGTTTAGGGTTTAGGGTTTAGGGTTTAGGGTTTAGGGTTTAGGGTTTAGGGTTTAGGGTTTAGGGTTTAGGGTTTAGGGTTTAGGGTTTAGGGTTTAGGGTTTAGGGTTTAGGGTTTAGGGTTTAGGGTTTAGGGTTTAGGGTTTAGGGTTTAGGGTTTAGGGTTTAGGGTTTAGGGTTTAGGGTTTAGGGTTTAGGGTTTAGGGTTTAGGGTTTAGGGTTTAGGGTTTAGGGTTTAGGGTTTAGGGTTTAGGGTTTAGGGTTTAGGGTTTAGGGTTTAGGGTTTAGGGTTTAGGGTTTAGGGTTTAGGGTTTAGGGTTTAGGGTTTAGGGTTTAGGGTTTAGGGTTTAGGGTTTAGGGTTTAGGGTTTAGGGTTTAGGGTTTAGGGTTTAGGGTTTAGGGTTTAGGGTTTAGGGTTTAGGGTTTAGGGTTTAGGGTTTAGGGTTTAGGGTTTAGGGTTTAGGGTTTAGGGTTTAGGGTTTAGGGTTTAGGGTTTAGGGTTTAGGGTTTAGGGTTTAGGGTTTAGGGTTTAGGGTTTAGGGTTTAGGGTTTAGGGTTTAGGGTTTAGGGTTTAGGGTTTAGGGTTTAGGGTTTAGGGTTTAGGGTTTAGGGTTTAGGGTTTAGGGTTTAGGGTTTAGGGTTTAGGGTTTAGGGTTTAGGGTTTAGGGTTTAGGGTTTAGGGTTTAGGGTTTAGGGTTTAGGGTTTAGGGTTTAGGGTTTAGGGTTTAGGGTTTAGGGTTTAGGGTTTAGGGTTTAGGGTTTAGGGTTTAGGGTTTAGGGTTTTTAGGGTTTAGGGTTTAGGGTTTAGGGTTTAGGGTTTAGGGTTTAGGGTTTAGGGTTTAGGGTTTAGGGTTTAGGGTTTAGGGTTTAGGGTTTAGGGTTTAGGGTTTAGGGTTTAGGGTTTAGGGTTTAGGGTTTAGGGTTTAGGG